>VNWV01000008.1:521625-567084 GCA_009801085.1 Lasiodiplodia sp. COLG20
TGTACACAACCGTGCAGACTAGTCCGGCAGTGCCCTCTTCAAGATACAGCCTTGGGCAGCCAATTCTGATATAAACATTATTAATGCAGTCATTAATTTGTAGAAATAAAAGGAAAATAGTAGAGGAGCCCAAATAGTTCAAACAAACATCCAGATAGATGATCCACCTCTGACGCAGAGGAGATCGTGGTCCGTCTCTCAGATCGCGTCCGGCCCCTATGGTAACCCGTCCCCGAATCACTTGTGTCAGAGACGATGAAATTATGGAAAGGCGGCGGCGGTGGTGCATGCTCTACAACACCACCACCACCACCCAGGGCTCCTGAAGCGAAGGGACCGTGTAGCGGCGGCGGGGTCATCGTTATAACGGTATTGTTCGTAGCACCCGACGACTGCGTCGCGATGACCCGAAGAGCTGGACTACAGGCCACGATGATGCCGACCGTCAATTCCGTCCGAGCCAACAATGTGTAGAGCTCTACGCTTTCCGTCGCAAAGAGTAAGGTGAGACGAGATACCGTCGCCACGACGCTGAGGATGCCCATGGCGAATATGGCGGCTATGCTGGTCTTCTCGGCGGTGGAAGCATTGACGGCCAAGAGCAGTGGAAACGGCATGATAATTACTATCACAATATGAGTGCCCATACGGATCACGTCGTAGGAGTGGGAAGAATGCAGAAGTGACTAACTTGCTATATCGACAGCAACTTGCATTAAGCCAGTGCTCACGACAATAGTGAGATCAAAGGGTGCGAAACAAAGCTCTTCTTTATCCAGGCTCCAGTTGAGCCTGATTGGACGGCACCAGATTAGGTTGAGAAGCAAAGCCGTAACCAATGCGATGACCATGAGGAGCCCAAGACCATGCAACGTTATCCAGTAGGTCCGAGAATCCTTGGGAACGATTTGATGATAGACGGATAGGATTGCACCTTTTGTGATCCAAAGAGTGAAATAGAAGATGAGCCAGTTGAAGTATATGATCTGCGGAAAAGGGAGTAAGACTTTGATGGGAAAGAAAAAAGGGAAGAGCCATTGCGAGTCGAAAACTTACTTACTTTCATCCCAAAAGCGGTGGTATCACCACTTATTGGTGTCTCCAGTGCTTCCTTATCGTTGTAGAATCCATTTCGCCATCCTACGGTGTCCAGTGCTGGGACCACTATAAACAGAGTGAAGGAGATACCGACTAACCAATTTCCGGTTGACGCGAACTTAGATGGATAAAGATAGCGAACGGTGTAGCGTATTGTGACAAAAATTACAGCCAGCGGGACAAAAATGCCCCATTCCAGAGCAATCATCGCGGCCCCACTAAGGGCCATGGGTAGCTATTATCGAATGGAAGTAGGACATGTTACGGGGGAAAAGGAGGTTTACGGAAGAGGGGAGCAGGATCAAAGTCTTTTCTGAAGATAGTGAAAGATTCTTGGTTCGGGAGCATGCTTTTGAACTCGGCACAAATAAACGTTGACTGGTTTTACTGTACCAGGATCCCTTGGTAAGCCGAAGCGAAGACCAGTGGATGGAGCCCGTTAGTGGCTCAGACCAGAGGCCGACCAACTTCCGATAAGGCCGTAAATGCGATGCTATTGTGGCTTAGAGTGGCGTAATCTATGGCAAGCGTATAAGAATTTGTAGATTCGTCGCGTCCTGCTACATTGAACGTGATGCATCGTAAGAAAAGGTTTGCAGTCGAGGTCATGCACTCATTGATAAGTAGTACCACTATTGAGAATGGCTATTCTTCTTCTCCAGGCCATGGTGACCAGTGTGCCATTAACACTGGGTGATCTAAACCTGACAGGATTGCTATGACCGTGCACATAATGGAAGTTTATACATGTGTGAGGCTGCTTACTGGCACAAGTGAGTTTCCCCTGCAACGAAAGGCTGTCATCGATTAGGCAATAGAATTTGATTGTGCTCCAACTTATGGATTCATTTGTAAGCGAATTGATCCTTTCAATGCATAGAGGCAGAACTAATGCATTTATCTTTTAGAGAGATGTTCGGCCTGCATCGGCGTCATCCTTAAGATGGTTTCCTTGCACTTCAAAGCCGGCTTCTTTTGGAATATGAAGTCTTAAAACCTACTCTCTGTGGCTGGTGAGTTTGCATAGAGTTCTCGGCGCCTTTTAAAGTTTTTTAGTTTCCGGGATCCGCAAGCGGTCCGCTGCGGAACCCAATGATTGGACCTACGCGGAAGCCAATAGTTCCGTGCGGTGAGTGACATGTCATATAATGACATGATTGGTGCCAGACATCATCAGTTAGGCAGCAACTGTGCGGTGCGGCTGTTTGGCCTTGAGTGGGATGGTGGGGCTTGAAGGCGGCGGTAGTCATCGTGCTGTTCCGTGGATATCCTACTCGCAGAGCCTTTCGAAGTTTGATATATTCGTGGAAAACTCTTTAACACGTATACGCGGGTGTTCACGGCTCCCACCGCGCTTCTATTAACTTATCATGACGTATAATATCAGATTGATTTTCCGAGACGGAGCCTTTTCGCCGAGAGTCTGCCGTTCAGTACTCAACTCCATTCCAAATGTTTAAACAGACGTGGCGTTGGACTTCCAAGTTAGAAAAACACTGGATGAAATACGAGCCGCATTTGGTGCCACGTAATGCCTACAATTCAGGCCCGTTTCACCTTCAGCCCCACAAAAAGACGGTGCGGGCCTTTCGGCTGAGGCGTAAGGGGCTTCCCAGTTTAAGTTGAAGCTAAACGAGGGCCTGTCAGCCCCGTGGACAAATCGCCTTACACAACGAGCGTTCTCTCCTATTCCACTCGACCTTCTTTGGCTTCTTGCGGAGGATGTGCATGCTGATGTGGCCAGTCCTGTGGCCAGTCCTCTGGCCAGCCGCTGTCATGCCCCTGTTGGTGGCAACGTAACCCTTGACACCGTGGAGTCAGAATTCCCATTCAGTCACAGCAACTATTTGGTCGCGCACCCGCAGAAACTAGCTTCATGATGTTCGTCCGAGGCTGTCATGAAACTACGCGCTAGTATCAAGCGAGGTCCAGGTCGCCGAGCTTGGACGAGGTGGCGCACAGCTTACCTTGAGGCTCTTGTGATGACAATGCCTGTTGCTGATCCCGCAGCGGCGGCACGACTTGCGACAGCAAGCCTCATCTCTTCATGAAGTGTCCAGTCACCTCGTATACCCAGCATGTTTCAGTTGTCTTTAACGAAAAGGGAAATTAGAATTGCGCGAACAGTCTGATCACTTGTGTACTCTTCTCCTCATGAACAATAAGTAAAACATCCTATTCCTTTAACAGGGATATCCTTGTCATATCTACCGATCATCTGAAAGCGCACCACTTAAAATCGTGAGCGACTTTCAATTCTCTATATCCAGGCCGTACTCTCTCCGATTTTTAAAGAAGAGTCCAAGCTGCTTATTACAACCCCAAGCTTGACCCAATCTCACGCGGCCTATTTGAGTCCACTCTAAGCCGGCAAAGCGTACTTCAACCACACGGGATCATTTTCCAGCGTCTCCAGCGGCTTGCCATCCTCCATGCCCATCATAACCTCGAGGCCATCCTTCCCGTTGACGCCCTTCTTCTTCGGCACGGTCGGCAAGATCATCTGCACGCCGTTCAGCATGCCTTCAGCAACGGTGCGTATGCGCTCGCAGTAACCGCTAGCAGCAGCGCCTTCGTCGCCATTCGCTTCGCCGCCGCCGGTGCTGAACATGGGGCCCCAGTCGGCCTCGTAGAAGGGCATCTCGTTCCATTTCGAGATGAAGAGGCTGTTCTGGCCCAGGCCGGCCCAGGACACGGGCGCCAGGCGCTCGTAGTCGGGCACGCTGGCCGACTGCAGCGTGTTGACCAGGTTCGCGACGCGGTGCGCCGTCACGCTGTCGATCTCGCTCTTGACCTTGCGCGCGAGCGTCTGCAGCAGCGCGGCCTCGGCCGCTTCGTCCGACTCGCTCCGGTCGACGATGTCAGCTAGGGGCGCCGTGGCTGATGCGTAGACGAGCGGACAGCCCATGTAGTCTGGCGCCAGCGGGGGGAAGGTGCGCATGCGGCTGGAGATGGCGAGGGTGGCGTGCGAGATCTGCTGTGGGTACGCTGCCGCGGCCTCGGAAGAGAGCTGCGCCGCAACGGTGCAGCGCCATATCAGCGCCGCCACCGCCTCTTCGGCGCTCACCTTGGGCTGGCCCGGCACGCTGGCGTCGACACGCAATCGTGAGAGCGCGCTCGGGGTGAAGTGCCAGATGCGTGCGCAGAAGTTGCGTTGTGTCGAAGGGATGCGCACATGCTGCGGCAGCGACGTATCATTGAGGACAAGCTCCGAGTGGTGCTTGATGTCGCACTTATTCGGATCCGACAGGTGACCGAAAAACAGCGGCGCGCTGTCGAAGGCCGACGAGGAGAGGAAGACGGAGTCGCGGCCGGTGCTCGTCTGCAGCTTGCGGCAATTCTGCGCCCAGAGCTGGAAGTACTTTGCTATCGAGAAGCCGTCGGCGACGAGGTGGTAGCTGCATATGCTTAGCAGCAGCCCGCCCTCGATGAAATTGGCCTGGGCCGCAAAGACGGGGGCGCGGTCGCCTTCCTTAGGAAAGAGGGGCAAAGGGCTGACGACATCCTGCTTCAGGAGGTTGATCGGAAAGTTCTTCGCGCGGAATTCGTCGTAGCTGAGAGGGAATTCGGTCTTGCCCAATTTCTTCACGTGCAGCTCGCCCAAATCGTCGGCTTCTTGTAGCGTGAGGCAGCCTTTCTGCTGAGCCTCGGGCTCGTCCACTCGAACTACCTCTGCTGCGAGATACGGAACTTGTTCTTTGGTCGCCGTCAAGCCTTCTCGTAAAACTCGCACCACCTCATCTTGGTCGTGGCTGGGGTTGAGCGGAAAGCAGAGGATCGGCCTCGCGTAGCCTCGATGGCCGGCCTGCTCCAGCGGTGCGATGATGAGTGGATCGTTTGTGCGTCCGAACATCGCGAATGTTGATCAGCTTATCGATATGGTGTTGGGGAACTAAACACGCCCACCGTTGCGTCTGGAGCAGCCCGTAAATATATGCAACGGTCGTAACTCCGGGCTTCCTGCGGCGCGGTGAGGCGAAAAATGTGGAGATCGTCGGGGAAGCAGACCAAATGTGCCGCTATTGGCCGGCCTCCCAATGCGACGCTTTCCATTAGGGGCAAAATAGACAGAAGTCCGAAGGAACGAGTCATCAAAGTGGTGATGGCGGGGCACAGTCGAATCGTGCTCTTGGCGTGGTATAGAGGAAAAGGAGGCTGAAAGGCGAGGCGAAAAGTGCCGTGATGGCGCGCACAGACTGGTTGGTGGTGAACCAATCGATGTTTCCCTACGAAAGCTTAGCCGTCTTCAAAAGGATGCCGCCGCCGATCAATTGCAGAATCCGGCTGCGTGAAACCGATGATGAAGCTCTGATCGTTTCCGTACACTGAAGTTGATACGAGTATGTAAGAACTTGTGACGAGATCAGCCTGCCCCGAACACATGGTCCGTTCATAGCCTGTTCGATCTGCAGGCGGACGACATGAAGATGGAAGCCTCATTCTGATAATGAAAGACGGTGGTCTACCATCTTTTCATCCACGTAAGCTACGTTGGAAAAGGGTTAGTAGTAAGACTAGACAAAGGCCCCCAACAAAGCTCAGCTGAAGTCCGTGCTCAGGTGGATCTCGGTAGGGGAGCGGCTGTTCATTCCCCGCGTCTAGAACAATCTAGCAGAGCTAGTGGCTCGGGGACTTCGGGGGCTTCGGGGGGAGGGCAGCCGGAAGTGTAAGCCGACAGTTGTCCTTCGAAGGGGATGCATGGCTTGGCAAGCAGTCGCCGCTCTGGTTCGTGGACCGATAAGCCTCAGAAAAAGCAACGGTAATCGTACAATCCGATTGGTGGGAAAGGCGCGGGTCGGCGTACTGCGAAGATAGGCTCCCTCCACACGTGACAATGAAGAAAGGGAATTTAGAGCCTGAGGGAGCTTTAGTTCATAGGTCCGTTGGTTGAGCAATACTGAGCAGGTACTACGCGCGTTTCTGTATCGTCACCTAATTTCAAGTCATCTGTCAGTGCTGGGTGTTTTGCCTATTTTCAGATGTGAAGCTACAGCGAATATAGCAAAAACTTCGGGCTTGTCTTTTTTCCTTTTCTTTTTCTTCGACGAAATGAGTATTGTCCTGTTTATTTTAGGTCTAAGTCATGGTCAGTCAAAGTTATTTAGTGCTCAAAGTAGGGGTTGCTTACCTTAAGGACATGTGCCATGAAGCCTGATCCTGTGGCAGATGACAGCAGCCGCGTATGTTCATAGTACAGCTTGGGTGAAATGACAGTATTAGCGGCTAGTTTGGGGGGCATAATGAGATCAGCGATGGATCTGAATGCAAAGTCATGTAAGAATCAAGAGTTTGGCAGAGGTACTCTGCGTAGTGGACTTGTCTATTTGTGCATGGTGTTAGCAAAAGCCGCAAAATACCTGCCATGGGCTGGCCATGGAAAGATCTGGCTGGCAACCAAACATGCAATGGTTACCAATGTAATGGTATTCCATTGGAGACTCAGCGGTGGCTGAAGAGTGACTTGTTAGCAGACGTTTGCAGCATGAATGGTGTCAGTGAAGCCCGGGTGTTTTGTAAATTTGTTAACTCCGACGTGGGTGTTTGTTGTCGGAGATATGGCGAGTATTGCGGAACGGAGTAAGCGGGATTAGGCTTGTGGTATAGATCGGTTGCCAAGGTGAGAGGACCAGCAGGCATTCTTAGAGAGTAAGATCGACTCTGACACAAGAGGTGCTAGAGAGTGGCCAGTGGACGGACAGGTGGTCTTTTCTGGTGGCCTGAAACTTGTGATCATGGTGCACCTGACAGCGTTCGGATTAAACCCTCGGCATTGGTTGTTGAAGCAACTCATGGATGCGTGCATTAGCCGACGAAGCCAGGGTCAGGTTACGCCGATAATGAGGGGTAAGGCGAAGAGACAAATTGGCCATCTTTCGCTCACGCTGAGTGCAGAGTCCTCAGGCGTCGAGGCGCTTGGCCAGATATGAAAGGATTTGTGGATACTGGAATGGGAAGTAAACGATATTGCGTGATGGCGTTTGAAAAGCACGTCAGCAGGCGGAGGGAAAGTGAGCAACAACGACGCGCGAGAAAAGACGCGGCCGCGTTTTGGAAGGGTGGCGCTTGCCTGGACAAGGAAGTGCGGCTCAACACCGGCAATTGCAACCCCACCCAGGCACTCTACATGCCCATCATCCGACTCTCACCAATTTTTACATCGGCCATTGAATCGCTCATAAAGTCTTGGCTGCCCGCCCCAATTCCAGAATGTCTCCCTCATCGCAGCTTCTCCGGCTTCTCTCCTCCTTCGTACCTTGAATCTTTCGCCCCACGTCTCAATTGCCCACCATGGCTGCGAAACAACCAAACATCGTCTTCATTATGGCAGATGACCATGCTGCCAAAGCAATTGGCTGCTATGGCGCCGGCATTAACAAAACACCAAACATGGATCGGCTGGCGAGCGAGGGCATCAAATTCAATCATTGCTATGTCACCAACTCGATTTGTACCCCCAGCCGCGCTACCATTCTGACCGGCACTCACAACCACGTCAACGGCGTCATGACACTGGACAGCAAGATCAACAAGTACCTACCCAATGTTGCAAAACAGTTGCGAGCTGGTGGCTACCAGACGGCCATGATTGGCAAGTGGCATTTGGGAGAGGGGACACCGCACGAACCGACCGGCTTTGACTACTGGACCGTTCTTCCCGGCCAAGGCGCCTACCATGACCCAGTCATGATTGATATGGGCGAGTCCGTAGTAGAGCGCGGCTATGCAACCGAGATCATCACGAAGAAGACGCTCGACTGGATCGAGAAGCGAGACAAGGACCGTCCCTTCTTCGCCATGTGCCACCATAAGGCCCCGCATCGGTCTTGGGAATGCCATCCCAAGTACAAGTCATGGTATGAGGAGGACATCAAGGTCCCCGACACCTTTACCGACGACTACAAGAACCGTGCGAAGGCAGCCAAGGTCGCCAAAATGCGCGTTGCCGATGACCTGACTTACAATGATTTGGGCCTGGTCCAACCGGATGGAGGGCTCGATGTCGGAACGCCGTTGTTCAAGGGTTACTGGGAGCGCAAAATCCCCAACCCAGACGATGTGACAAGCTTGCGCCTGGTCGATAAGGGGACTGGCACCAACTATACGTTCAAGACGAAGGCAGAACTGGCCGAGTTCAAGTTCCAGCGCTATATGAAGCGCTATCTTCGTACCATCCAGTCAATTGACGACAGCGTTGGCGAAATTCTGGACTTCCTCGACGCCGACCCAGAGCTCAAGGAGAACACGCTCGTCATCTACACCTCGGACCAAGGCTTCTTCCTGGGTGAGCACGGCTGGTTCGACAAGCGTTTCATGTATGAAGAGTCCTTCCAGATGCCTTTCCTTGCGCGCTTCCCTCGCGAGATCGCGCCTGGAAGCGTTTGCAACGACATCATCAGCAACGTCGACTTCGCAGCCACCTGGCTCGACCTCGCTGGCATCCGAATCCCTACATACATGCAGGGCGTCTCCTTCCGGCCTCTGTTGCAGGGTCGCACGCCCGAGGGTTGGCAGCAGGTCGCGTACCATAGGTACTGGATGCACGCTGATCCCATCCACGACGCGTACGCGCACTACGGCGTGCGCGACCAGCGATACAAGCTGATTTACTGGTACAACGAAGGCTTCGGGCTATCCGGCACCGGTGCGGGCGGCCAGGAGAGAGAATGGGAGTTGTTCGACTGCGAGCGCGACCCGCTGGAGCTTTTCAATGTCTACCGCGACCCGGAGTACCAGGATGTTGTGAAACGGATGACTCGGCTGCTGGACGAGAAAATGACTGAGATTGGCGACGAGCCGCTGCACAGGACGCTACTGGCGGACGCCACGGACGGTCTGAGTCGGTTTGATGATGCAAAGGCAGGGGTCCGGAATCACTGAGTGAATTTCGGAGGGGAATTGGCAGTTACATAGGTGGGGCCTGGAGTGCGGGGTCGTCGCTCCGAAGTGGATTCTTTTGCGCATTGCGGGTAGATTTTGCGGACGTCGTTGGGCAAGCAAAGCGTGGGCCGATAATCGGCGCGCATATTGTTGCTGTCTGTAGCAATGTCAACCATTTGAAGAAAAAAGAGATGGGGCAGTTTGAGTAGGAGAAATCAGCGAATAGACACTTTGTCAATTCTCCCGTCCTTTCCCGGCTCTTTCCTGCATCCTACACATCCGCTTTTCCGCAACCGGTCCTTCCGCAACATGCTTCGAAGCCCTTATTCGTGGTTGAGGACCCCCGCACCGGAAAACGGGGATTAGACAGCTCATCCTTGACCTCTGTGGAGAAAAGGAAGCGTTCGAGCACCGCGGGGTAGACCAGGGCCAGCACCAGAACCAGTTTAGTCGCCTCCGCATGGCTGACGTTACTGGCCCCGCCGCCCCAGCATGCGGGGCTGAAGCTCAGAAGCAAAGAGAGAAGGAATCCCAGTGATCGGTCAAATTGTGGTCGGAGGGGGCCTTCGCTTGGCCTATCGCGCCAATGGATGCGTAGATGACGGGAGACGAAGAGGAGCCGGGTCGGTGTGGATCGAGGGGGGCTTGGGCATGCTCTTATATATATCGCTCCCCGCAGGCCCCGTCCATCAAGGTGTGAAGTTCCTCATTCACGTTCTAGTACCGACCGGCTTTTACTGTGCCTAGACCAATCAAAATGGCGGACCGTCTGCAGAGTCTCAAGAACCACTTCAGCGCCAGCAGCGTGACCAAGGGCAGCTGCATGTGTGGCGCCATCAACTACGAGTTCAAAGGTATGTTTGCTGCCAATCGATCACTCCCTCCTTTAGAATTCAGCTAACCTGGTTACCTTTCCTAACAGGCGAGCCCAATGCCACCGCTCTGTGCCATTGCGTCGATTGCCACAAGTGGGTATGTATTGTCGAATGAAACAAACTTCCACCACGTGTGTCGTGTTAATTTGGACTTTCCTCCACTCTCACATTAATGCATTTCACTTCAGGCCCTTTGAATTGTTCACTCTCTCGTCCCGGATTCCGCCTTCACTCAATCACACAAAACTTCTTTATTCCCTCATCGTCCGGTCTCAATCTAACATTGAACCTCACGTTTTCATCCCTCACACTCACTGTCATCTTGAACCTTCACTAACCCAATACCAGACCGGCGGCGCCTACACCTCCAACGTCATCGTCAATCGGTGGAACTTCAAGGTCACCAAGGGCCACCCTTTCACCTACGACGCCAAGGGCGCATCAGGCAAGATCAACCGCCACTTTTTCTGCGGCAACTGTGGCTCCGGCCTCTACGCCGAGCTCGAGATCATGCCCGACGTCACCATCATCAAGAGCGGCGGCCTCGACGGCGGCGCGAAGGACCATGCGATCGGAGTCGAGTTCTACTGCAAGGATAGGCTGAGCTATGTCAAGCCGGTGGATGGCGCGACGCAGGAGCCGGCATTTGGAAGCTAGATGATTGATGTCTGGTTGGGATTTGGTGAGTTGGTCATGTTCCGGGGATTGATGGAAATGTATTCGTGTGGGAAGAGAACGGTTCCAGGGAGAGGAATGAGTAATATGGACTCCATATCGGAGAGTTTACCATTTCCCTGTCAAAGTGAAAGACATTCAGTGAACCGATCACATCCGTTCTTGATACGGCTTTTACAGGAAGAAGAAAAGAATAATAACAAAAAGACAAACATCCTGTGCGCTTGCGTGTCCGCTTGTAGAAAATGTAGAATGGGACTAGTAGGACTTCATGTCATTTCAAAGCATGGCCTGACCCAAGAAATCTTGATGCAAAGCATCTTGTGGAGACAATGACAAGGAAGGAACCCGATTGAGTGACACTCTGACCAGATTAGCCGTTTGGGGCTAGTTCCCCACACGGCGGGACCTCGGCGTGTCTTATCAATAGGGCGCGGGGACGCGAGCGAGTGACCGAATCGTCTATCTCTCCGTTCCCTCCCCAACTACCGCATTTTCCCGAAACATCACAAATGTCGAAATCGAGCCGCCAGACTCGACGCACAAGAAGCTTTGGAGGCTGTCGAACGTGTCGCCGTCGTCACGTAAAATGTGACCAAAAGCGACCCCGCTGCCGCGTTTGCGAACGACTGAGCCTGGACTGTGAGGGCTACGAATCGCTCATCCAATGGACTCAACCTCTCGGCCTCGCCAGTTCTTTCTTCGCTGACGAGTTGGCACCCGAGGACACACGGCAATGCAGAAGACTGCTGTTCTCTGGTAATTTGCCACTTCCCCGCTCCACCTTATTCTGCCTTCCCAAGGTGGAGCTGACCAAACCCTGAAGATGCCGAGAGGAGAGCAATGTGCAAAGAGCTTGTCACCAGTGCCGATGTTGATTACAGATCCAATGTCCTCCGAATGGAAGAGCGGGCCATAGCCGGAGAGGACACGGTAATCGAGGGACCTTTCACTGTATTTCAACTGGACTCTGTTACTCGGCGCGATGAATCCCAGCAGGAGACTCTTCCCAGCCTGACGGATGACCCTCTCGCCGAGATAGAGCCGTTTCAGATCGACCCGGAAGTGCAGTTGCTTCAAGAGTCATCAATCGTGCCGTCACCGCCGTCTTCATCAAGCACTAATCAGGCGCCTGATCGGCACGATGCTTCCGCATTTGATACTACCGGACCTGCCACAGACTTGCAGCAAGACGATCTTACTTCCCTCTCCTTTCTATTTCCGCCCGAGGATCAAAGCACATTTTTCGATCAACTACAGCATTATCCGAGCGCTCCGGACAGAACAGACTTCATGCAATTCGCATTTTCTCCAATATCTCCCCAGGCATTGGCAATTCCCACAGGCTCAGCCTCTCCAATTTCGCCTGAAGAGCATCTTCTGCTCTCTCATTTCATGAACGACTTTGTCAAGGTTGCCTCTCCTACTTCAAACGGGAAGTCCCCATGGCAGACGCTCTATTTCCCGGAAGCTTTGAAGACCGTTGGCCAACTCACCCTACGAGCTGATCCCAGCGCAGCAAGCTTGTCACTACTCTATTCACTCATGGTGATTAGCGCGTTCCACCTCGACAGGCTATCAGGAGCTGAAGCTGGCGCCGGGTATTGGTGGAAGATTGCGGAGACGTACCAAGCAAAGGCCATGGCCCACATCCAGCTGAGCTTGCGCCATGAGGTTGTTGGTCCTAAACGGGCGAAATACAAAGTTCTCTTAATGGCACTCCTTACCTTAGTAACGGCCTGTGTAAGTCATGTATCCCTACATTTGGCTAAACAACGCTGACACGAACAAGATAACCAACGGCAAACTCGTCGACGCACGAAAACACCTTCTCGATGCCCAACGCCTCATCCACATGCGTGGAATCTCCAAGAAACACCCTTCGCGCAAAGTGCAGATGCTACACGCCATGTTCCTGTACCTGCGCATCATGGAGGAAGCCACATTCGTCTACCCCATTTCGGCCAATAGTGAATTCTTCCACAACCACCTCTCACCCAACGCGCATCCCAGCTCGGCGCGGTACCCGTCGCTGGCGGCGCATCGGTGGTTCAGCGGGAGCGTCGAGGACGGCGTGCCTGCCAACTTCCGCGAGCTGGATGACTTCTTCGAGCGCTCTGGCCCCGCGCTGCGCCCGCTGTTCGCTCGCACCTACGGCATTCCCGAGAGCCTGGTCGTGCTCAGCTCGCACATCACCTACCTGTGTTGCGAGATGCGCCAGGTGCGCGCGCGCGGAGGCCATCCCTGGGCCGGCTTCGACGAGGATTACCGTAAACGCTGCAAGGTTGTGGAGGATCTGCTGTGCGGGTGGACGAAGGAGCAGCAGCTGCCTGAAGAGACCGCAACATCCCCATCATCGTCCCCTTCGTCGTCATCATCATCGTCGTCGTCCTCGTCATTATCATCATCGCCATCATCCTCGCCATCCCCGCCGAGTGGCGATTTCAGCGGCAGCAACACCAACAACGAAGCCGCCGCCGACGACGAAGAAGAAGACCACGCCGCGCAAGCCTTCCACGCCGCCCTCATCATCTTCTTCTACCGCGACGTGCGCGACATCAACCGCTTCACGCTGCAGCACCACGTCAAAACCGTCAAGGCGCACCTGCTCGCGCTCGAGGGCCGCAAGATCGCCCAGGGCGTCGCGTCGGCCAGCGTGCTGTGGCCGGGCTTCATCGCCGCCGCCGAGGCCCTCGACCACGCTGACTTCGCCGACATCGTCGCCTGGATGCGCGGCTGCGCCGACCGCTACGGCCTGCGGAGCTTCGATCGCGCGGCGGACGTCGCGGCAGACGTGTGGGCTGCGCGACAGGCGGAGAAACGGTTGGGTGGTAGGGGCTTGGCGTGGTCGGAGAGGGTGTTGCAGCAGAAGAGCTTTATGATTTTGCCGTAGAGAGCGAGGGGCTTTTATTTGTCAGTGCGTTTGTCTTCGGTCAGATGGGAAATAGATGGCGGGAGTTGTTGGAAATGGCGTAATTCGAATGTGTGATTTCAGGAAGAGTGTGCACGATCGTCTTTGAAAGCTCATAGACATAGAGATCAAAGGCGTTAGAATTGCCATTATTTGTGCATATTCCAAATTCTGCCTCTACGTGCTGTTTATCTGCTGATTCCGCTTCCGTCCAGCATGGACTGACAGTGGGGTGAGACTGTCGCCATGGACGGAGCAGACTCTCCTATATGCGGACGAGAAGGGCATCTCCTTACGATGGGAATCCAGCAGCTCGGCGAAGAACCCCATGATTCGAAGGGCACAGAAGAGACAAACGAGTGCGTTGTCGCCGTCCGCGTTGTTGCGGATTCATCTTCTCGTCCCGAAATGGGAGTCCACACCGGCGATGCGGGGAAAGGTCCGGTCGGCGTGACGAGTGAGCTGTAAAAAGAGTCAGTAACGACCCAGCCCATTGGGTCTCCATTATACTTAGCCCCACTGATTGGAAGATTGAGGTGTGCACGCATGTGCTAGGGCTTCGTTTGCTCTACATGCGTGCTGATAAGAAAGTGGGTTCGACCAGATACCTGAGCTCACCGTCTTGAAGCTGGGAATTTTGATAGGCATCACTTCAACGTCCCGGTTGCAATCTTTAGGGTTTGTAATCCAAAATTGCCGAAATATTACTAGAGACCCTCTTCCAAGATGTTTCGATAGCGAACGCTCTACGACCCGATCATAATTGAGGACGGCCCGACCCTCGGCGGGTACCTTTGCAGGAGCAGGAAAGGGAAGGCAACCCCGAGCCGACGCGCCGCATCTAGCCGCGAAGTCCGGGGTAACACTATCAACATTATCGCGCCAGGTAAGCCATAGCGACGCCCTACGATGTTGGTAGATGCGCTTTATGGACATGTCGCTCGAAAGTGGGAGTTGATATAATGATGACGGCAGGCTTTGAGGACCTGCAGCGGGCTACTCAATTTTTTTGTTTTAATTCTTTCCCCTGCTCATAGAAGAATCCCATCTTTGAACCAACATGGCAAATCGCGGCCTTACACTCGATCCTCATGTCTTCACTATCAGTGACCTCAAGGAAATTGGCAGCAGTAAGCTGCCAAAGATGTACAGAGGTACGGCTGTGTTCTTGAGATCAAAGACATTTTCTAACCACCAGCAATCAAATAATAGATTACTACAATGAAGGTGCAATGGACATGATAAGGTAGACTGCTGCGAGGACTGTTCCATGGCGCCGGGCTAACTGTTATCCTCCAGCCTGCGCGAGAACGAAGAAGCCTACAACCGCTACAAGATCCGGCCACGCATCCTCGTAAACGTTGACACAGTCGACATTTCAACACACATATTTGGGACGAAAGTGCGTCTGCCTCAAAAAGTCCGATGCACGGAACATGCGGAACTGACGACAAAAACAACATCCAGGTTTCATTTCCGCTCGGCCTCAGCCCAACAGCCATGCACCGACTAGCACACCCAGACGGGGAGCTCGCAACGTCTCGCGCCGCCGCAAAAAACGGCATCTGCATGGGTCTGTCGTCGTACGCGACCGAGAGCCTCGAAAATGTCGCCGCGCAAGGCACGGGTAATCCGTACGTCATGCAGATGTGCGTGCTGAAGGACAGGGAGATTACGCTGCAGCTCCTCAGGCGGGCAGAAGGTAAGACTGCTCCATCTTCACTCCTTACGTTCTGCAAATTAAGGATTGCGCGGCTGATTCTCCCCGAACTGTACAGCTGCGGGTTACAAGGCGCTTTTCCTCTCCGTAGATGTCCCCGTCCTCGGCCTACGCCTCAACGAGTTCAGAAACAAGTTCGTGCTTCCGGAGGACATGGCATACCCGAATATTTTGTCCAAAGGCAAGGATGATCTTGGTGGAAGACATGACTACGGTACGGGAAGAGAACTCTGGTCTGAAAGACCATGAATCATAGATCTGGGCTAACTTTGCCTAAAAGATGCAACCTTGGAGTGGGAGACAGCAATCCCGTGGTTAAAAAAACACACAAAGATGCAAATCTGGCTGAAGGGCGGTAAGTTGGGGAGCCATTCCAATAACCTTCTTGCGGAAATCAAGTTGACGTTTGTTGGCAGTGAACACGGCCGATGATGTCGTACTCGCTATCCGCCATGGCGTCGACGGTGTTGTTGTGTCCAACCATGGCGGGCGCCAACTCGACGGCGTGCCCGCCACGCTTGATGCACTACGGGAGTGCGCTCCCGCAGCGAAGGGCAAAATACCGATCGCAGTGGATGGTGGTATCCGCAGGGGTTCGGACATCTTCAAGGCGCTGGCGCTCGGTGCGGACTACTGCTTTGTAGGGAGAATGGCATTGTGGGGCCTTGCGGTCAGTACATTCTCACTGCCCTCACAAGCTTTCGTTTTGGTATTGACCTTTGCAAATAGTACAAGGGACAAGATGGTGTGGACCTGGGCATCAAAATCCTGATGAATGAATTCAAGATTACAATGGCGCTTGCGGGGTAAGTGCGAACCTCTCCGTGAACACTGAAGGCTTTTCCTAACATCAAGTATTCAGATGTCGGTCCGTCAATGAGATCAACAAATCGCACCTTTCAGTTCTTACTTCGAGTGGGATTTTGTGCAAGCTGTAAGCTGTAAGGGACAAGGAGTTATGAGTTTACCTTCCACGATCCAGGTACCCAAAAGTATCGGACGTACATGTTATTAGCGAGCACTTAGAGATAGGCTGGAAGTCATTGCTACTGGAATTCTTGAGGACCAACCAAGAGATAAAATGAAGCCACTCAGGAAACGCGATAGTAAGAATCGGGATGCTGCACTCTCAGATGAGCAAACGAGAAGGCCCAGAACACCAGGCGAACCTAAGTATGGCCCTCATATCGGTGTCTTCATCTTTATTACAGTTCATTTGTTCCCTCTCTTGTATTCTTCAAGACTGTGAAGCATCTCGACAAACATTTGCAGACCTTAACCAAACCTCGTGGATATCAGTCTACGCTGGTGCTATTGGCCGCTTCATAGTTAACACCACAAAATCTCGCTCTGCGCCCCACATACCCTTGGGCCCAAGACAAGAGTCTACAATCTTAAAGCCGCGCCTGGTCCAATACGCGCCATTATGATCAATGGCCCTCAGCCACAGCGTGAGCTCCCTCTTGCTCGTTGCTTCTCTCCCCTCTCTCGTGGCCGTCGCCAACTCAACCGCCCGGACGCATTGATCCGCGAAGCCTTTGCCGCGATGCACGGCTAGTGTGGTAACAGTTGAGAGTTCAAAGTCTGTATGGGCCTGCATTTTTGCTTAATCAGCGGTCTGGCTTGCTTTTGTAAAACAAGACAGCAATTGCATTCTGCCTTACCGGAGTTGTCCCCCAAAGCTTCGTCGATGCGGTTGCTATCGGTTCATCCGTTGCTTCGTTGAACATCACAGCACAGAGACCCTGTTCGCCGAGGCTCTCTATGAGCTCGTTATCGGAGAGGAAGCGTGGCACTGGAAAGCCATCCTTGCCGGAAAACGCAAGATTGATAAATTCAACGAGGATATGGAGGAACGTAGGCCGTGCCGAGAGGTCTGCTGCGGTGAATAATTCAATTCGAGTTGAGGAGGGAGCCTGGGAAGGTGATGACGCCATTGGCTGGATATCGAGTACTAGCAAATGATATCTGTTTATCCAAATGAACAATTTATATTCGAGGGCTTGGACGTCCTTTCTCCATAGGTGGGAGGTGATGAGTCAAGCAAGTGTAGCCTAGAAAAGGAAAGACGGGGGTTCTCAGTGGCCGCGCCCTTCATGTCAAGTTTCGCGCCCTATGCGTCTTTCTTTGGAATTGCCGAAAGTAGCTCTTACTGGTTCGTGCGACGCGCAGTCACCTCCTTCACCAAAAATCGATAGGAACGACCGTGTGATACTGTCGGAAAACCTCGATCTGATTTATCCGTAAGCTGGATAGCTGCACTTTGAGAATTTGTGATATTACTACAGAAAGCTTAGTTTGAATTTTGTCCTACATTTTCTGCCCTGTTCGACTTCTGATCAAACAAATCGACGAGCATCTCTGATGAGGGGCAGTCCACTACAACGCACAATATCATGCCCGAGCTAACCAAGCCTGGGCAATCAAAGTAGCGGATAATATTCTTTCAGGCTCCATCATACCTGTTACACAAACTGAAACCACCTGCATGAAGCTATCAGTATATTTTCTTCTAATTCAAATGGAGAGAAATCGAACCATCTTCAACTCGTTCGGTAATATACGGTCCAAAAAACGCCGCCTGTGTCTCACACACAAAACGCCCACGCCATGCCAGAAAGAAGTATCGTTGGCTCTTCTGGGTATCTGATTCCCAACTTTACCGTCCATCTTCAATCCCCCACCAACTCCCCTCCCCGGCAATTATTTCGGCGGCTCCAAAATCTCCTCCCTCTCAATGACCCTCTCGTCAAACTTGATCAAAAATATCGTCTTACTCGGCCACATCTCCCTACCCGCACCCGCCTCGCCTTCCGCACCACCTGCTGCCGCACCACCGCTGCTCGCAGAACCATCATCTACCCAATGCGCCGTGACGCCCTTGGTCGGGAAGCCGGCGCCATCGCATACGCCCTCGACGACGCCGGCGACGAAGGCGGCGACGTTGAGCGAGCTCATCTCGCGCGGGGTGCTGACGTACTCGACGACGAGCGGGGCGTTGTCCGTGATCATGTAGTCGGTGGCGGCCTGGGCGGAGCGCTCGAGGGCGTCGGCGGGCCGGTTGAACAGGTGCTTCCACAGCGTCGTCGTGATGAACTGCAGCAGCGCCAGCACGCGCGTCGGCCGCGTGGGGTTCGGGTTCGCCGTCAGCGCGCCCGCGACCGGTGATCGCGCTGAGAGGAGGTCGAGCAGCTTGAGGCCCAGCGGGTAGCCCTGGCTGTTGAGCCTGTTCGTTTTGCGGAACAGATGATGTGCGTGAGCTTTCAGTGCTGGTGGAGGGAAAGGTGTGTGGGCAATCGGAGCCTGCCGTACCTCTTCTCTAGGTCGGCGACGCCGGTGACTTTCCTCTGGGCGTAGGTGATCATCTCGACGAAGAGGTAGGCGAAGGCGGCGCGGCTGAGCTCGGCATTCTTGCTGCGGCCCAGATTGCGGTCGTAGATGGTCTTGCGGTTGGAGGGGTAGCGTAGCCCCGAGGTAAGGGAGCGCTGCTGCTGGTGTGCCGCCGCATCTTGGGCTGATTTGTAGGGTTGTGAGGCGCTCATCGTTGGGCAAGGGAGACCATCGTGGGGTTGACGTGGGTGCGCGGTGTGCTCGGGGAAGCTCCGCTGCGCGTCTGGTGTTTGTGCCCCGCCGTTGCTGGCCACGTCTTTTCACAGTCCGGGCAGAAGTACAGCGCTCACGTCACCACCGAGTCTTAGGGCTCAATTGCGTCTCTACTATGAAGAATCGTATTGGTACATTTTCGGGTATTATTGCGCCTCTAATTCCGATTGACTTTCTCCCTGATTATCCTTTTCCCTCTGCGCCCTCTCGATAAAGCAAACACCGTAAATGCTAACTCATGGTAAAGAGATAACGCTGTCTGCTCATGTGGCTAAATGCTAGCTTCACATCGCGTCCGGATCTGGCAGCCAGATCATAAAGTCCTTATCAGCAGTACACAGTAGGTTCATGCGCTGGTTGTATCCCACCACAGCTGCTTTGCCAGGTCCAGGAAGGTCCGTAATGGGTCGGAGAATGCGGTCAGCAGACTGCTTCGAGTGCAAGTCCCACACAAGCAAACCGTCGTCGCCCGAGCCACCGATCAAGAACTGGCCATCTGGGGAAAGGCAGGTGTCGCCTTGGCCTGCCACAGTTCCAGGTGCAGCGTATTCGCCCGCAGCGCGACGCCCAGAAGTGCCCGTATCCCTCAGGCAGAAGTATTTGAGGCTGCCCTCGAAAGCGTCCAGCGCGAAGTGTCCACCTCCAGTAGTGCCGAGCACGAGGTGCTTTCCATCGTTTGAGAATTCCAGCTTCGCCCAAGTGCGTCCCACAGATCCGGGCGTGTACTGCTGTTCCATCTCGTGCAGGTCGAAAGTCGCGAATGGTGGTTTGTCGAAATTGCGAACATCGTACAAAAGGATGGTCTGAGTCGGAGGTGACGCAATAGCGATGACACTGGCAGAGGGGTCATAGGCGGCAAGGTATGGGCCGTGCAGCTTGAGCAAGCCCTGGCTATTGGGGGAGTTAAGAGCCCATAGCCGCACAGTATTATCCTGGGAGCAGGAAATGAAAGTGTCGTTCGACGGGTTCAGTGCCAGGCAGGTGACGGTGTCGGTGTGCCCTTTGAAATAACGAATGTACGAGTTGTCATGTGTTGAAAGGTAACGGATGCCGTCGTCGACTTTTGTGCTGGCGTAAATGATACTTTGCGCGTGATGCGTGAAGCGCGCTAGGTGCACGCCGTACTTTTGGCTTTTTAGTTCCTTTGCGTGCTTGCCTTCTTTGCAGTTGTAGATTTGAAGGGTGTCATCGTCGCGGGCGACAATAGCCAGCTCACCAGAATCGTCAAAGTCAAGTGAAGTCACCGACGTTTCTTTGTTGTCCGCGCGGAAGCAGCGAGTCGGTCGGAACCCTGCGACAATTTCGCTGACCTTTTGGGTTTGCGGAGCTCCGGAGTTCGTCGGGGTGCCCCCAGCGGCCATAGTGAGTAGTGGATATGGAGGTGGAGTTCAACGCATCGCGTGGTAGGCTGCTGGAAACTGCACCGCTTTCGGAGCGGGCGCGATGGCGGGATGGTGGTGTGGTGGTGTGTTGGCTGCGGGCTGTCGCGGTGTTTGAGAAGCTCGCGGCGCGATGAAGCAATTCGAAGGCGCACGGACGCGCGGGGGCGATCATTTGGCCGAGCTCTGGGCTCCGATGCCGGGGCATGCAGGGCATCTACCAAGCAGCCGTCGAATATTTCCTGCTACGTAAGCAACGCAGCTCATCACCGCCCTCAGCAATCAATCTCCCCTCTCAAACACTTCTCAATTGCCTGCGCACTCTCGCCGGAGGGCAGCTTGACGTTCGCCATCCCAACTTCACCCGGTTCTCCGGCGCAGAGAGCGAAAGCACAGGGCGCGACCAGCCATGTCCACCACTTTGGGGTAGGAGCCACCCACCCTCAAGCACAACTTCGGCGCTGACTGTCTATCAGCTCGTTTATAGCAGGCGGCATTGCCGCATGCGGTGCCGTCACCGTCACTCACAGCTTTGAGACCGTAAAGATTCGGTGCGCCGGCCAGCCTTTTCGTTCCCGAAGTAGCCGCAGCTGACCCCCGGCTCAGGTTACAGTTGCAGGGAGAACTGCAGGCAAAGAAAGATGCCCCGAAGATGTATCGCGGTGTTTTACATGGTGTCGCGACCATCGTGAAGAATGAGGGCCCCAAGGGCTTGTTCCGCGGTCTCTCGTGCGCCGTGAGTTGCCAGCAGTGGAAGAGCGTCATTGCAAGAGCTGACATGCCAGCGCACAGTACATCTATCAAATGACCCTCAATGGTTGTCGTCTCGGCTTCTACGAGCCAATCCGCGGCAACTTGACCAAGCTCCTCTTCCATGACGCAAATGTCCAATCATTTGGCATTAATATCTTCTCCGGCGCTACTTCCGGCATCTTGGGCGCTGCCGCTGGATCGCCTTTCTTCCTGGTCAAGACCCGTCTGCAATCTTTCTCGCCTTTCCTTCCGGTCGGCACTCAGCACCACTACAAGAATGCGTGGGATGGTATGAGTCAGATCTACAAGGGCGAGGGCGTGAAGGGCCTCTACCGCGGCGTTGGGCCGGCTATGGTCCGCACCGGTTTCGGAAGCTCTGTCCAGCTCCCCACATACTTCTTCGCAAAGAGGCGGCTTGTCAGGCACCTGGGTATGGAAGAAGGCCCAGCTCTGCATCTGGCTAGCAGTACCGCGTCTGGATTCGTCGTCTGCTGCGTCATGCATCCTCCCGACACGGTCATGAGCCGCATGTACAACCAGACCGGCAACCTCTACAACAGCGCATTCGATTGCTTGTTCCGTACAGTCAAGACCGAGGGCCTCTTGGCTGTCTACAAGGGCTTCTTCGCTCATTTGGCAAGAATATTGCCCCATACTGTGAGTACATCCCCAATTCACCCAGAATTTATTACCCAAGCAACTATGCGAAGGAGCATGTAATCGGAACCTTGGACGCAAGAAGATTGCGCGTGGTCCTGCACGCATCTTCGCAACCCATACATTTCCTGCCACTGTAACAAATCCTTCAATATACGTCTTGCTGACAATGTTCTAGATCCTCACTCTCAGCTTGGCGGAACAGACCAATAAGCTCATGCGGAAGGTCGAAAACCGCTACTTCCTCAAGACCGAGGAGATCTAAAGTGTATAACACGATACTTTTTCGGATTGTAAATACCATGCCACGGTTAGAGTATATGGCGCTCAGGCGAAGGGAGCAAAAGAACATTTCCTGGTGATAGAGTCGAGGTATTCACCAGTGCTGATGAGGCAGGCCCGCACGCAACGTAAGTACCTCTGATCAGGAACGACATTTCAAATATTTCACACCGATTCAAACTCCTATTTCCTATGTCCTATCTGAGTCTGGATATGCACTGCATGGTCTTTCCCGAAGGCATAGGCGCACTCTGAAGCTGTTGCTGCCGCGGCAGGACTGGTAGCATCAAACCATTCGCCAACATACATTTCGACTTGTTCGGACATATTGTCAGCCAATACTAGCGCATTTCTTTACTTTTCGCATTACCTCAAGCTTTTATTCCATGTCTGCCTATCTCGATATGACCCTGGTTGCGAATTTTTACGGTACCCATGTCCTACAGGATTTGCTTATCTCAGCCCCGGGCTGCAGCGGAGATGGTTCCTCGAGGCCACGGCTGACACAACGCCACTGAGCAGGAAAGAAGTGGCATATTGAAAGGGCCTCGTGCACAGCGAATTGACAGCTGTGGCATTAATCGGGTTGTTCAGGATGCGCAAACAGGCCACTCATTCCGCGCGCAGCCGCTCATGCAGCGACCGGAGAGCGACGCCGTCGGATCTCGTTGGCTGGACATAGCCGCACAAATCGGGGCCTATCTCCGGACGAATGCAACTGGGGGCCTCGCAGCCGTATGGGCGGGCCGGAAAGCTTTGTGCAGCACCAGCGTCTGGCCCACGGCAATGTGCCACTGATCGAGCAAGGGAGTGCCACGCACACTGGACGAATTAAGCCCTTCGTCGCTCGTCTTCCCCGCATTCTGGTGCAGCTCAACCCTGCACCCCGGCCGAAAATCACTTGCCCAACCCTTGCTCCATCCGCCGCTGCTCGCCTGACTGATGAGCCGCTCTCATCTCACTCTCGCGCGCCAGCTCTCTCTCCGCCACCATGCACTCTCTCCCACAGTATACCCTACGCCACGTACCGCCTTCTCCCGCAACGACCATCGTTCAATTCTTTCCCTAAGTGCGTGCGCGCGCTACACGGCATGCTCTTCCCACGCTTCCTTATACCAACATACAGGCCCAAAAGATGGGCCTAAATTTGGACTTCTCGCTCCCAAGCGATCACACATCCTTCAGTATCGACTCTGATGCGACTTCCGTACCGTCACCATCCATGTTTACCTTTCACGCCGCCGTTCCTTCCGCTCCGCTGACGTTCTCACGCCACGCTCACGCTATACGCAACGATCCCACATGCACTTCTCTCTCCTACTCCACGAATTTCAACGACGAAAATGACGGCGCCGGCATTCGGCTCAAGAAGAAGCGCAAACGCACCAACAATGATGTAGCAGGCGCGGGTCCGATTCGCAAGAAGCGGCGGCTGCGCCTGACGCTCATTACATCGCGGCTCTCACAACCCTTTGCCGTTCCGACCACGCACATCGCTGACCGCGGACGTTCGCGTATCGCCGCATGGGCAAAACAGCAAAAGAAGGCACTATGGGGCCGGGCGCTGTTACGGAAAGCCGCGGTCTTGAACCGCGCGACTCTCCGCAGCGTCGAGCTACGGGCGGGCCAGTCGCCGAATATAGTGCCCGCGGAGCTCGAGATGCTACTGCGGCGCAAGGGAATCGAGATGGCAAGGTTAGCACGGCTGCGTGGTAGCTTGGCAACGGTGAACAGTACAAGACCGGTCGATTTTCCTCTACCCCATTCGGAGCAGCAGCAACAAGAGCCAGCCAGACTATTTAGTGGTGAAGTTCCTCGCGCAACAACGGCAGCTACAGCAGCGGTGGCGACAGCGGTTGCCAGACGTGTTGTAGAAAGTCCGAATTTCAGGTACAACTGTTATGCGCCGTCGCCGCCGTCTCCTTTGCGGCAGTCGAATTCTGAATC
This sequence comes from Lasiodiplodia sp. COLG20, assembly GCA_009801085.1. Taxonomy (NCBI): domain Eukaryota; kingdom Fungi; phylum Ascomycota; class Dothideomycetes; order Botryosphaeriales; family Botryosphaeriaceae; genus Lasiodiplodia; species Lasiodiplodia sp. COLG20. The sequence continues at coordinate 545,404 of VNWV01000008.1, forward strand.
AATGGGCACCAATGAGGAAGGCAAGCACCATAAAACGCATGAGAACCAAAAAGAAACCGAAGTACCCAAGAGAGAGGAAGAGAACGATTCGGCCTATTTCGACAGTCTCATCTTTGGCCTCGCGACCACCGCCGTTGCCGCGGCCGACTCACCCGCCTTGTCCAATAACTCAGTTTTCGTATCTGATTACGACCGGCTCGATGACCTAAATGGCGGCAGTAACGACGATGGCTTCGCGAGCTCTGTCCTATCCTCTCCCGGCCGTGCCAGCTCGCCGTCTACGGCTACAGTCGCGACGGCGCTGACCGCACTGACGGATGAGGACGAGACCACAGCAAGTCTAGACTTAGGTCGCTGTTCGTCAAACTCGCCAGCGTCGATGTTGTTCTTTGATCAGTTGGCTGAGATCATGCCGGACGGAAATGATGTCGCTGCACCTGCGGCAGTGCTGCATCCGCCACTGTTGCCGCTTGAGCAACCAGAGCCAAAGAATGTATCGAAAAGACCGCCACGACCGAAGGGGTGGAATCCAAACTTTGCGTCTGCGCCACCGCTGGCGGCTGCTGTTTCGGAGCTTTCGGAGAAATCTGAGAAAGTAGAATGAGAGGTTTGATGGCGCTAACACATGCATTTGCTCTCCAAAGCAATGAGTGTGGCCCAGTAGGATGGAGAGGGTAGAAGGTAAGGTGATTTTTCGGGGAGTTTGACTGCTTTCGGTTCCGTCTTGTTTCGACTTTTCCTTTTTCGTGTTTTTGACTTCTTTTCATTCCCGGTGTCCAATGTGGTTTCATCTGCACCACGTGTGCAGGAATGGTTGGAATGTTTTCCTTTCCCTTTCGTCGTCGTTACCTATCATGCTCTTCTGATCAAACTTCGGACGGAAGAAGGACCGTAGCATGGCAACGTGCGAACATTTGCATGTCTAGTGGAGAAAAGGGGTCTAAAAAGGGATTCACCAAAGGTCAGGGGAACAGCATTATCAAAGCGTTGTCAGCATCGCACTATCTGATTCACTCACTTAGTCGTCTATTCCTTTTTTTACTACATCGATTTTTCATGACCCTTCATAGTATGGTCAGGCGATTTGATGTCTTTGGTAATTGGGACTTGGGTACCTCGGTAGCGGCATAACAAGGATTACGTTCGGCCTCAGATTATTATATCTCCTTTGGGTGGCTACATTGTATTATTTTATCGAGCTATTAGCTATGTATGTTTTGTCTGCTGTGTCAGTCTGACGATGATTTTGCCTTCCATCAACACTGTTACTTGGGCGAGGAGAACTGACCCAGAAACGAAAGCATGCCCTGGCTTTTTTCATTGCAATGTCTGCCTCCTACCATTGCTCTTGGATATTCGCAAGATATTTCTACAGCAAGCCCCTTCTCACTATTCACGAAGCTACTCCAGATTCTTGTCGCCGTCTCATTCCACTTAGCCTCTTTACATGGTATTTCCACAGATAACCTCCCTAGTAAAGTCGGCGCCAATAGCGGAGGCGTCAGTGTTATACAACAAAGCATGCAGAGTATTGCTCATCGGGTTTTGATTTTTTTTTATCTTTGATTTCTTATCTAGCTAACGCTGTACACACCGTAACTCACGCGGCATAGCTCTACATAGAAGTACATAACTCAGATCTCCTTCCTCCGAGCGACAGCTAGAAGGAACAAGTTGGCAATCGATATTGCAACCCTTTTAAATCTTGCTCCTCTCCAGGACCTCCTCAACCTTCTCCTTGACACCGGCCTTGCCATTGTACTCCCGCACAAAGTGTTGCACGACAGCACGGTCATCAGGCAGCTGCTGCGCCTTCTGCAGAATGTAACTTTCCCGTGGTAGACCCAGCCACTTGTGCGGGTACTCCCTGTAGTTGGCGGCGGGGCTGCTGTCCAGCAGTTCGAGTGTTGGCGGGGCTGCGAAGAAGCTTTCGACATCTTGCGGTCTGACTTCTTCGAAAGAGGCAGGCTGCCAGTTGGGGCGCTCCTTCTGGCGACGCACCAGGCGGGCAAAGACTCCCTCGACGAAGTCGGGGTGAGCCATAAAGCGCGAAGCGATAGTGTGCTCGTGACGGAAGGTGTCTGCGATGCCCCAGGTCGGTCCGGCACGCATCTGTTCGAGAGTCAAGAGCACCGAGGTGGGTGAGCGCTGCTGCATCGTGTCAATGGTCTTGGTAGCCCACGTTTTGATCTGTTCGTTGTTGGACTCCTTGAGCGTGGTAAGGGAGCCGATGATGTCACCAATGTTCCGCTGGCTGAAGCACTCGTCGACGGCTACGCGCAGGTGGCCAGAGATTTGGGGACGGGGGTTGGGGAGGCCGGTGACGAATTCTTCGATGGTGTTGTTGATGATCACGAGACGTTCATGGAGCGGGACATAGTCCTTGAACGTCAGCTCAGCGAGACGAGCCTCAAGCTCGGGAAGAGAAGAGGAGTGAATGTAGTGGGTTGCGATGCCGTGGTAGCTGCCGACTGGTTAGTTGGAAAAGAGATTGTAAGTAGAGGAGACCTTACAAGACATCAGCGCCCTTCAGTTGCTCACTGGTCAGGGCAAGGTAAGTGCCCATTTTGCCATCCATCTTGGGCAGGAAGAAGCTTGCGCCAACATCAGGGAAGAAACCGATGGTGGTTTCGGGCATGGCGAAGACAGTGTTCTCGGTGGCTATCCTGAAGGGAGCGTGCACGCTCAAACCGACACCGCCGCCCATGGTAATACCGTCCATAAAGGCAATATATGGCTTGGAGTAAGTTGCGATGAGGTGGTCCAGCTTATATTCCAGGGCAAAGTAGTCGCTGGACAGCTTCTGGCCTTTCTCGCCCTGCTTGTTCTGCGTTGCGAGCTCAGCAACATCACCACCAGCACAGAAAGCGCGGCCATTGCCCTTGATGATGATCACGTTGGCCAGCTGCGACTGAGACCACTCGAGTAGTCTAGGTATGATCTTCCGGGCCATGGAGCCGTTGAGCGAGTTGAGCTTCTTCGGCCGGTTCAGCTCTATGGTGCGCACACCATAGATTTTGTCGAATAGGACGTCATCGGGGTCATCGTTCTCGAGAGGCCTGGGGATAGAAGTGGAGATCTGTAGGTGCGCGTTAGTACCGGGCGGGGTGCACAGCGGCGGACTACACGAACCTGCCTTGTCGGAGGCATTATTTTAGCGCGCAGAGGCATGGCGAGGGAGGACGAGAGCGGCCGCGAGCTCCAGCTCGACGGTTGGGCAACGCGACGTGAACAGGTGCGAAGAAACATGGACGCGGGTGTACTATGGTACTTGTAGGATGCAGATGCGGAGGTGACGACAGACTAAGCCGAGCCTCGGGTAACCGGACGGAGCAGGGCGCGCCCACGGGGGCGGTGGATGGGCAAAGAGAAGGCAGCGAGGGGGAGAGAGAGGGCAATTGGGAGCGAAGCGTCAATCAAGAGCTCCGCAAAGACGGGTGCAGGCGCGTCGAGGTGCTGCTGTTGCTTGAATTCACGGCGTAAGAAAGCAGAACCGGCGCACGGAAGCTGCCCGCAGCTCCTCCGAACATCACGTGTGCCGATCCGACGCGCTAAGAAATTGTTCGAGCTTCCAGTTCGCCGCCGCGTCTGAAGAGCTGCAGCGTCCATCTCCTCCGCCATCCCTAGCCGCGCTCAATCGCCCGCTCTCCGCTCAATTGCTGTTCTCTTGGGTCCCTGAGTGCCGCTTGACGCCATGTCTGCCATTTCCCGCGCTCTTCTGCGCACCTCGCGTGCTGCTCTGCGCCAGCGCTCTGGCGCCAACCCGCTCACCAACACTCTGGGTCTCAATGGCACCCAGCAGTACATGGGCCATGTGCGCAACTACGCCGCCGCCTTCGAGCGCAACAAGCCGCACGTCAACATCGGTATTTCCAATGCCCCGCGCCGTTGAACACAGCGATGCTTATTTACAACAGGTACTATTGGTCACGTCGATCACGGCAAGGTAACTTTCAATTGCACCCCCATCGGCTCAACATAGCTTACGGCTGCAGACTACCTTGACCGCTGCCATCACCAAGCGTCAGGCCGAGAAGGGCTTTGCCAACTTCCTCGAGTACGGTGCCATTGATAAGGCTCCCGAGGAGCGCAAGCGTGGTATTACCATCTCCACCGCCCACATCGAGTACCAGACCGAAAACCGCCATTATGCCCACGTCGACTGCCCCGGTCACGCCGATTACATCAAGAACATGATTACTGGTGCTGCCAACATGGACGGCGCTATTATCGTTGTCGCCGCCTCGGACGGTCAGATGTGCGTATCCGCGCCGCACAATCACCGGCAGGAAACGGAAGCTGATGTGCAACAGGCCCCAGACTCGTGAGCACTTGCTGCTTGCCCGCCAGGTCGGTGTCCAGAAGATTGTCGTTTTCGTCAACAAGGTCGATGCCGTCGATGACAAGGAGATGTTGGAGCTCGTCGAGATGGAGATGCGTGAGCTGCTCACCTCCTACCAGTTCGAGGGTGATGACACTCCCATTATCATGGGTTCCGCTCTCTGCGCTCTCGAGGACCGTCAGCCCGAGATCGGTGTCCAGGCCATTGATAAGCTGCTCGAGGCCGTCGACACTTGGATCCCCACCCCCGAGCGTGCTCTGGACAAGCCCTTCCTTATGTCCGTTGAGGACGTCTTCTCCATCGCCGGTCGTGGTACTGTCGCCTCGGGTCGTGTTGAGCGCGGTATTCTGAAGAAGGATTCCGAAATCGAGCTTGTTGGCAAGAACGCCACTCCCATCAAGACCAAAGTTACCGACATTGAGACTTTCAAGAAGTCCTGCGACGAGTCTCGCGCCGGTGACAACTCTGGACTTCTGCTCCGTGGTGTCAAGCGTGAGGATGTCAAGCGTGGTATGGTCATTGCCGCTCCTGGCACTCAGAAGGCGCACAAGAAGTTCCTGTGCTCCCTGTACGTCCTGACCAAGGAGGAGGGTGGCCGTCACACTGGTTTCCACAACAACTACCGCCCCCAGGTCTTCATCCGCACTGCTGGTAAGCTGAGATCACGCCCGAATCATTGACGTATGATCCAGTTGCTGACTATGTTCTAGACGAGGCTGCTTCTCTCACCTGGGCCGAGGATGCCGAAGACCAGGACAAGATGGTCATGCCCGGCGACAACGTCGAGATGGTCTGCGAAATCCACCACCCCGCCCCGCTTGAGGCTGGTCAGCGCTTCAACGTCCGTGAGGGTGGCCGCACCGTCGCCACTGGCCTGGTTACTCGCATCATCGAGTAAACTCCTGGCTACTCAACAAAAAAGAAGAATACCCCAGTGACGAGTCGTGGCTCCACAGCCGTCATGATTGGCCACGCTTCGCCTGCTCACTACCTGCGTCTGGAGCGTCGAATCACCACTTTTTGTATATGATGCCCATCTTACATCTCACCTCTCTTCACTCCTGTTCTTACATGTACTTTACTGGGCGTCACAAGATAGTGGGCATGGTACGCATGGCGTTCTGTAGGTAGCCAAGGATGGAATGTAAAATTAACGTTTTAGTCTTAATGGCTTGATTCGTGTTTTCTCACTAATGAATCGATCCAATAGGTTCTAAGCATATCCAGAGATTCTATTAACGTAGTCTGATATGACCAGGGTTTAAGTAGTCTGTATCATCGCCGTTCTCCATTTCAGTTTAATATTCACCTGCAGCAGTGGAAAGCTTGATGTGTTGGCTAGCTTTGCTCTATTTCCCCCTGATATCCGGAAAGAGATAGGCACCATAGGTGTCTGGGTCTCTTGTTCCCCCAAACTAAAGAAATCTATCACGACTATCGAAAATGCATTCACCGGCCTCTAGATTGAAATCTAAGCAGCCCTCGGCTTGATATAGCACTGGTACTGCTGCTTGCAGAACCATGCAGTCTCCGTGTGCCACTCCTTCTCCGGGTTCACAAATTCAAAGTCAAAGTTCCTCACCAACTGCGGAATGACCTTGCTAATCTCCAGCAGACTGATGTGCTTGCCGATGCAAGTCCTCGAGCCATGTCCGAACTGTCAAGAAGAAAAAAGTCAGCTTAAATTTCCCAAAACCAGACCCGGTCACCCCGGGATAAACTGCAACAAGAACAGGGGGCTTGTAACAAATATTCCACTTACCGCCAGGAAATACGACTCCATCCTCGCCTTGGCCTTCTCATCCGCCTCCAACCACCTCTCGGGCCTGAAAACGGCGGCATCCGCACCAAACACCTCCTCGTTCCGGTGCGCCACCCACGGGTTCACGCCGACCTCCGTTCCCGCGGGGAGCCAGGTGCCGGGCACGATCTCGACGCCGGGGCCGGCGGGCACGCGGCGCATCATGGGCTGGGCCACGGCCGGGTGGGCGCGCAGCGACTCCTTCAGCACGGCCTGCAGGTACGCGCAGCGCTGGGCCTGGGCGTAGGTGATGGGGTCGGATATCTCGCCGGCCGCAGCGGCCGCCTCGAGCTCGGCGCGGAGTTTTTGGAGGACGCGCGGGTTGCGCAGCAGGTAGTAGACGACGGCCGACAGGGTGATGGCCGTCGTGTCGGAGCCCGCGGCGATGTTGGAGCCCGACGCGTTGAGCGTGTCGAAGGGCGTGTTGGGGCCGGCGGACTCGAGGCGGAGGAGTTTGGTCAGGAAGTCGGTGGCGGGGGCGGGAGAGTCGTCCGTGTCGGTGGTGCTGTTGGTGAACTTGGCGTCGCCGGATGCGAATTGTTGGCGGCGTAGGGCGATTTGTCGCTTGATGTAGTTCTGGACGGGCTCGGTGGGGGGAGGCTTGCCCATCAGGCTTGAGAGGCCGGCGAGGTAGGGGTGCAGGGAGGGGAAGTAGGCGCCGACGTGGCCGCCGTAGACTAGGGTCTTGTGGATGGCTGCGATTATGGAGGCTTCGTCGGATTCGGCAGACATCAGGCCGAAGGGACTGCTGGTCTAGGACGGAGCATGTTAGCTATGTTGCTTCCTTTTCTGTTTTAGGTATATGGGCCGTCAAGGTGTTGGAAGGCCGCAGTGACGGATGATTGACGGAATAGGAGAAACGAAGGAAAGAGGAAGCAGGCGAGAAGATATGCTACTTACGGTGATAGCGCCAATGACGTCGAACGCATAAAACTGTAGCCACTGGACCATCTCGACCGGGCGACGCTCCCTCGCAAACTTGTTGAACTTCTCCATAAGGACGGTGGTGCAGCTGTCGATGAAGCTCTCATACGAAAGGAGAGTGGTCATCGAATACAGCGACGCAATTCTACGCCTCTGGGTCGAGTGCTCTTTGACATCGAGCTCTGCAAACAAGTTTGACACATGCGGGTCTCTGAAGGCGTAGTAGAACTCTGTTTTGGTGAACTTCGTGCCGTGGCCATAGATAAGGCGAACAGCGTCAGGGTCGTCGATGGAGTATTTGTTCGGGCCGATGCGAACAACCTTGCCTACAGATAAGGTCAGTGGAAAGAAACTTGATGTGAAGAGTGAGAGTAGATACCATGCTGCTTGTGAAGAGCGATGTTCTTCTGCTCGAAATCACCATGCGCGATAGCCTGGAGCTCCCACAACCCAGTGTATTTGGCCAACCATGGGCCAGGAACATTCCTCAGCTTGCCAAAGAGAGAGTCATAAACCCTGTAGATACCGATTACGGCAATGTACGCAAGAGGAAGGAGAAGAAGCAAAGAGGCGGCTTTTGCAAAGTCCGCAGAATTTAGATTAGAAAGCAAGCCCATGGTGAATCGTATGGACAAAAAAAGTTCTGCACCTGAATCAAGCCACATTAGCTTTCGAGCCAGCTTGTTATATACAGTTTCTTGTGTCGGTGGACCGGTACACTCCCTACAACGAGGAACCGGGACTTTGGTCAAAATCCCCGAGCACCGCTGCATGTCTCACATCGTACGAGGACCACGGGGCGTCATTCAGCGCTGCTCGGGCAGAGTACTCTTAGGCATACATGTTGTTTTAGGAAATTATTGCATCGATCCTGCAAAGTAGACCAATAGTAGTGAAGGCCATGGCTCTTGCGCGTTCGAAATTTGTCCGAATTATCCGAAAATGCCGAGCACCACAACGTCTTAGAGAGAATACTGCGGGGAGAGCAGTCCTAGGGAGTCTATACGAGCTTAGCCTGCAGTATGCGGGAGCTCGGAGACCGTCAGGGACACGGGTCCGACCTTGAACAGCAGTTGTGACGTCATTGATTGCCAATCAGCATTTTTCCATTTTCAATCATCTATGACGAGCTAAGCGACATGATGATACATACCTGAGTAAAGAAAGGATATTTCCATAGTCTATGAACAAGTAACTTGCTAATCTGATACACATTTGCCGGCCAAAATCGCTTTCCCAACTCTACATCATTAAATGAATAGAAAAACAAAAATTATATTCGTGATGCCGGCCTTCGGGCTCGGACTAGTACAACCCGACATTAGCGTAAGCGTCAATTGGATCCAGAGGATTTGCCAGTCCAAGAAATTCAATGATGTCTTGGAAGCTGTCGGAAACCGTGTCGAGACCCGTCTGTTGCAGTCATTAGTGTGAATATTCGGGGGCACGGGCCTAGAAAGGCTTACAAATAAATCTTTGTCAGAAGTAGCTTCGAGTTGTGTTGTCTCAGGATGGTACGCGTGTGGCGTGGAGTGGGCGGGCGTAGCCATGGACGACCGTCTCGCATGGGTCTACCAGAATTAACACAAAGTCGGAATTATTTAGTAGAAGTCTGTAACATACCTGACTTTGCGCTGGAGAATTTACAGAGGGAGTCTTGGGGGTTGTGATGAAGGTGCATGACTCATCCACGACGTTAACGACCTCTTTCATGTATTCAGAAGTCTTGTGCGGCCAAGTCTTGGACTTGACAAGACCAATGGCCAAACAAAGTAGAAGATATTCACCGTGCCATTGGCCGACGTATAATAGCCTTTGGGTGAGAACTTTAAGTGCAGACTTGAGTAAAGGTTTGATGAGGGCGACGTAGCCGGTAAGCTGGCTCAAACCGGGAATACCTATTGGCATTAGTATTGGGGCAGTAGCAGTGGGAGTAGAGAAGTTTACCTGGCTGTATGGGCTGATAGATCTCATTGCACACAGCCAGCGCAGCTTGGAAGACATCATCGACTTTGAGGCAAACAGACAAATTGCCCTGCTCCAACAGACCCTGGTGTTCACTCAATATATCTATTGCAACTTCGGCGCATGCCTTTTTGTAATGGGGGAATCGTTGTTGCAACGGGCCCTGCAGTGCGAATGGCAAGTAGATCATGAGGAGGTACTTTCGCAGCTTCGCTCGGGAGATGTCTATCCAATGGGCGTGTCGATCTGAAGATGTTGGACTGCCGACAGGACTCTGTGAAAACTCGGAGATTGCCATGATGTGCTGTTTCAATTTTCCTTCTTGCTCGGCAGTTCTTTGTCCCGTGGCCTCGGGGACGTTGGAGTTGAGCATACAACAGATTTCGACCCTCAGGCCAAGTGACCGGGCCATCTCCAAGTAACGGGGTACGCTGGACCTTTGGCCGCCGTTCTGTGTGTATAGATGATGTGTAGCATCTGCCAGCCGAGAATATTCTGACACAGGAATAGCGGGCACCATTCCGCTATCGACAGCAGTCAGGAGATCCAACTCGAGGACAGTAGTCCACAGGCTTCTGCATGACTCTTGCTCAGATCCCGGGCGCCACGCCTGAGCATGGAGACCGGCCAGCATGGAGATCCTGACCAGGGTGCCGGCGGTGGTCCATATCTGATCTCGGGCGAAGCCGTTGTACCTCTTGGCGAGAACCAACAGGCAGCCTAGCCGTACGGAATCGAGATCAGGCAGTTGAGTTCCTCTCGAGAGCAGCCAGCGCTCACTCAGGTGAATATAGCGTCGGATGCTAGTCTTCGCATTCTCAAGGATGGGGGACGGCTCTACAAGCTGGCTCGTGTATATGTTCAGAGTTGTGGCAATGATGAGAAGGAGGGTCATGAGCAGAAGAGGTGTAGGCGAGAAACGCGGGCCATCCCAAGCGGCCTCGTAGGAAGTGATGAACCTTTTCTCGTCCAGGATAGGATACTCCAGCTCAAACGAGTCAAAATAGGCAAAAACAAGGTGGTCCAGGGTCTCTTTTGGAGGAAGGCTGGCAATAACCGAAGTGAAGCCACAAGCGTCATTCCAGAGATCACGCGAGTCCATGTTGGAGGCTCGCCAAGCTTCAATGCGCTGCTTTAGCTTGGTGATCCTTTCAATGTGGTCGGACTTGATGCGTGCCATGAAAGCAGGCATCTCAGTGAACTACCGACGGTCAGCCTTGGCAACGAGGTGCAACACAGGGGACGGACCTTGCACACGAGCATGGCAGGGTGAGTCAAGCCATAGCCACGATAGCTTCCAGGATAGACTAGAGCGTCGTCCTCAGCACGCAGGGCAGGCGGCAGCTGCGGGATCATGGGGGGCGTATCATCTTGAGCAGGAGAGGCAGTGGCCGACTCGTCGTCAAGTACAGAGAAATTGCTCTGGCTCACGGCCTGGACGAGGATCTTCTCCAGTCTAGCCAGGCGCGACTCCAGATCTGGAGGAGTCTCGGCGTGGGGAATTGCATTCTGCGTGGCGTCGAGGGGGCTTCGGGTGGATCGCGGAGCTTCGTCGAATTGCCGAATAGACCGAGCGGGAGCGGAATGGCTATAAACAGAGGCCTGCGGCTCTGCCTGGGCCAACTGCTGCTGATATGCCTGCGTTGAGGCTCGGGGGCGATTCTCAAGATAGATGCACGGCTGGTCCGGCCCGGTCTGCACACAGCGCCCACAACGTGGGCGCTCCTTGTCGCACTTGAGCTTACGGTCGCGGCACGTGACACAACTGAGCGCCGGTCTTCTCTTCTTCTTCGGGCGCGGATTGAGGTCGGGCGGAAAAGGAGCTGACGAGATGGAATCCATGATTATTGGGACTGGTTACAAGTTTGGAGCCATGATGTTTGCGATGACGGGAACAGCAGGACACGGCGCCGACTCACCGATCAGGTGCGGCCCTGCGCGGAGGAGGCCCGCATATGCCCGGTTGGCGCCGGCACGTGAAGCCCATCCCTAGACCGGTCGTCTACACGAAACTTTCCGCGCCCAGTACTCATTATCCAGCCTCCGGGGAGCTGCTATTTGTCATACTTTACTATGGGGCAAACTCAAATCCAACTCAATTCTTACCAACCACCACTCACCGGGACACAATCCAACCTTTTCAACCTCTATCACCAAAATTTAATTTTTTACAACACCACAAAACTTTAAGAAAATAATATCTCATATAATTCTTATGCCTATAGTAGTATTAAGTTTCGACCAATTAGAAGGAAAAAATTGTAAAAACATTGCCCCGCACGCCCCGAGGGTTGAATGACGTCCTGACATTTTAGCAAGTTAGTATCTCAGAGAACTTTCGCAAAATTCCTGACATTACTACCCAGAATTCATGTAAACTACCAGCCAAAAAGCCTTTCCACTACCCAAGACATCGACCACTGTCCCTTTGCCGTCTCCCTTTCCTTCCGTTTCGTATCGACCAGGCTTTGCAAATTCGCAACCTCATCAGCAGCGAATGCATGAACAATCACTTCATCAACCCTCATCTTTGTTTCCTTTGCTCGCTGCCCTTCGCTTTGAACGACATATGTGATGCATTTGCGGTCAACATCTGCCCCATTCTCTATAAGCAGCGCAAGTGCATGGCACCACGCACTGCGTTCGAGCTTTCGTTTCTTAATCACCGCGTGCTTCTCGTAACACTTCGTGAGAAACAAGCTCCATGGGGTCTGGTAGTCATAGATGTGGATCTCTTGATTAGGGTCCCCACCTTTACTCAGGAGAAGTTCGACCATTTTTGCGTCTATTGGTTGGTCCTTGTCGAGAAGTCGCAGGTGATTTCCTAAAAGCGGTGTGATAATATTTGGGCGCAGAGCGTAGTCTAGCAATGGTCGATTCTTCTTGGCGCCGACAAGACTTGGGTCCTTGTCCAGCTTGTCTGCGACATAGAGACGAAGGTTCATTTGGATGGCAAGGGCAAGAAAGGAGTTGCCTCCATATTCTTGCAGAAGCCCTTTCGCTGGCTCCCGCCGGTTCGTCCAGTGAACGCTCAAGTCCTTTGTCTGCCCGATGTTGAAGCGGTCTAACTCGTCCAAGATGTTTGTCTGTGGCTGCGGGGGTATGAGCTGCTCAGCCGCACCAGCGTAAAACATCACTTGGTCGACAAGAGCAAAGAAGCTGTTCAACCTTTTGGAGCCACATTCATGGCCGAGCCCCTGAGGTAGCTTAAGCGACTTCACTAAAGCCAGTGAGATTTTGCAGAGTGCAACAGCAGGCTCGAAAGTCGGCTCATCCTGTATGCTCAGGTTTTTGATTTCCTCGGCCATGTCTTCAGACCTGAGAAAGTCTACCACGGTGCGATGAAGGAAGTCCACTCTATGTTTGAGGAATGAGTCGCCGTTGGGATCAACTGGTTGTACCTGCAAAAGGTCCTTCGCGTACTTTTCCAGCCGTATCGTCATCCGCCCGTGAATCTCCTCCAGCTCCGAATCGGTGATAGTTGGGAATTCCGGGTCTTCAAGAAAGTCCGAGTCACGCCATCCTTGCTCGAGAAAATGCAAAGCCAGCAATGACAGCGGCTCCACGGCCTCTGACGTGACCCGCAGTACTCGCGCTGCTTTGTTCTTGTGTTTGATTCTCCCCCACATGAGCTTGAAGTAATCCTTCAGTTCTGGAGGAAATTGGACCAACTCTTCATACAAATCGTCCATCGTGCCATTGATACGAGCCTCAGAAAGGAGTTGGTCAATGACGAGCACAACCCAAAGGATCACCCCCTTGGCTCGTTCCGCGATTTCTGAGAACAGTCTCTCACATCCTGCGGGATTCTTCCTCCGTAAGTCTTGGAATTTTGGGTTCGCGCTCATTCTCTTATTGATGAGTCTCTCAATGTCCGTTTTTGTCAAGTCGTGAAGATAGAGTTTCCATTGACTGAGTTTGAAATGCTCTTCAAATTCGTTCCATGTGCGGCTGGAAATGCACAGCTTGATTCTGGTTGATGCACCGAGCTCATTGATCAACGCAAGGAGATGTTCAAGTCTTACGGACGGATCACTCGCATCGGACTCGTCCAAGCCGTCCACGAACAGGCATATTTTGACTGTCTCGATTTCCTGGTCCGCAAGCCTCTTAAACGCTTGCAGGAGTTCATCAAGATCCCATGGCTCCCCATGAGGCCAAAAATCGATGCCAGTGCTGTCCTCTTCCCATCGAGAAGGGAAGGCAGTGGGAATTAGAGCTGGAGCTTGCTTGAGTATGTCAAACAACAGCGATCGAAGCATCCCTTCGCGACTTCTTTGAAGTTCTGTCCCGCCGACCCAGAAGAAATAATAGGCAGTGAGGACTCGCGTAGAACTAGCCCACTCGTGCAAAGCCTTTTCGGTTTCCTCTTTTCCGTCTTCTCCAAGAAACTTCATGAATGTTGATTTTCCGGAGCCTGCCTTCCCTGCAACCCAGAAAACTCCATCCTCGCAGCTTAACCAATGCCGGAAGTTGGTTCTGATGCGACGCGCATTCTGGTCAATGTCTTCTGAGTCATTGTGGGCCCAATTGAATGTCTTTGGGAAATACCCTTTTATTTGCGTCTTTCGTGAGCGCATCTGCTCGAATTCTAAGCTCCTCATGATTCGGTTCTTCCTCTGTGATCTGGCGTTCTGATCTAGAAGGTCCAAAAGTTTGTTTCTCAAGCTCAAGACCTCACCATTAGTCTGTATGGTGAGACTCTTTTCTTTGCTGATGTTCTTTGCAAGCTGGAGCACTTCCACCTTAAGCGACTCCAGGCCTTTTGCTGTGTTGTCCTGGGCTGTCGTGAGGTCCCTAGTGTCTTTGGCCACTGAGTTGAGGGTTCTGAGTGCTTTGGATTGTTTATCACTGTCTTTTGTTAGCATAGAATGCAGCGGCTCCAACATGGGTGAGGTGCACCTGAGAAGAAATATCATATGTGTGGCCAACTGGCTCCGGGTTTTCTCGAGTCTATGATAAAGTTTCTCCATCTCGTTTGCCTTTCCTTGAGCTCGGATCGTTTGGCGGAAAGCCTGCCACTTTGGGTGATTGGTGTCTTGCGGGATTTTCAAGTTCGTGAAGATTCTCTGAAGATCCACCGAGATGTTACAGCAGTTCTCAGCCAGGATCGTGAGCGGGCCTTGACCCTTAGAGTCCTCATCAACCAATGCGCCGGTCAAATTCTGCATATCGGCTACGACGATTTCGAGGCTTGTGTTCTCTTTTGTGGTGCCGTCCGGCGAGTGGTAGAGCTCTGACATTGTGGATGTGAGTTTTATGCAATACTCTACGAACTGGGCAATGTTTGCCGCGAGGCCTAAAGCCGTTAGGGAATCCATAATGGCACTGCTGGGCTCCAGCCCACAAAGATGAGAGATTGAAGAATTTTCCGACGAGGCTGAGATAGCGGGCTGGAAATTCAATGAGGGGCAAGCAGGGATTCAAATCTGTGTAACCTCAATTACACGTGCTGCCGGAACCACGACTTTAGAGATAAAATGTTGAGACTGAGATTTTACGTATGGTACGGCATCAAAAATTTCAAGTTTCTAAGACAATACGATGAAAATATTACAGATTTTTAGAAATCAGCCTGATGGCTGCGGATGGTGACGATACTAATACTAGTCACGTGTACTTTCTTATAACTTATTGCCCCACTTACCACAGCCTCGTTGTAACTTCTCGAGAACATTTTGAAGCTCCTGGGGCTATACCTTTTGAGATCTTCTTCACGTTGCGGCTGTGCACAACCGCGGCGCATTCCTCGGTTTATACGAAAGTTTAGGTAATAGCAGGACAAAATGTCGAGGACGATCAGTGAGTGCTCAATCTCTCCAGCCTCATGGAGCTCAGCCTGACTCACCATGAAATCATGGTATAGATGACAGAAGAGGCAATATCATAAGGAAAACAAGGATACACAACCAGTACACGTGGTCTGCTGACCCAGTTCTGATTGCAGAGGATCTTGAGGATCCTGATCCCACTGGCGGTGATTCGGCTCAGAGGGTTCTACAGTCAACCGGATGGGCCAATGCTGTACCCTTACATAAGGATGCTCGATGGTGGGTGCGGTGGCCTGCGAAAGCCGTCCGTTACGTGCGCACACGCGTAGATTGTTTACCTCGCTTCTTCTACTTCACCCTTACTCTCAGCTACATCAATCTGCTTCTTGTGTTCTTGCCGTTCGGTCTTGCTGCTCAGACTATGGGCTGGGTACCGCAGGTCGCCATTGCCCTCAACACGCTCTCGTTGACGCCGCTCGCATTCTTGATAGCATTCTTTGCGGAGGAGCTATCATCAAACTGCAACAAGGCCGCGTCATATCTTATTGAGAGTGTTCTTGCAAACGCCGTGTGGCTGATAGTAAGTATATTTCTGCTTTCAGGAAGAAATGTAAATCCACTGACCTGAGTCAGCTCGGCATATGTGCCATTATGCGGGAGCAACCTGTGTTTATTCAAAGTGTCATCGCTGGGAGTATCATGTCGCGCAGTTTTCTAGTATGCTCATTTCTGCGTTTTTCCGGAAAATGAAAGCTTACGCTTACACTTCTGAACAGGGACTGGGAGGTGCATTTCTTGCTGGAGGGATTAGACTGAGGGAGAGACGTTTCAACGAGACACTTGCCTCAACACTGACTTCCCTCGTGATGATCGGCTTTGTTCCCATGGTGGCCTGTAAAATGCTGGCCAAAGTCACTCGAGAGGAATCTTCGTCAATGTCGGAAGCGCACCTGCTCGCATTCACTCACGGGTCAGCGATTTTGATGCTCATGTGGTACATTATTTACATTGTTTTCCGCGCCTGGACCCACTCGGATTTCCTAGATCCCGAATTTGTCGACGAAGACGGTGACAGCACTTTAGAGCAAAGCACTGCGATAGAGAGATTCCCAAAACGGCTTGCGCTCTGGTCTTTAGCGATCGTCATCACAGGCACTATATTCAGCAGCCTAGCTCTGCTGAAAGGCATCGAAGACTTGACTCAGGACTTTTTCCTCTCCAAGACAACAATCACCGTGATACTTTTACCCTTCCTGATCAATTTTCCGGAGAACGTCACGATCACGTTGGCGGCATATATAGATCAGATGGACCAAGCTGTGCTGGTTGCTACGAGCAGTGTCATTCACATGAACCTCGTCGTCTTTCCCGCCATGGTGTTGTTCGGATGGGCAATGAAACAACCGGTAACTTTGGAATTGGTCGGTCCTGGGCTTGTGGTATGCGGCATCGGGATATGGGTGACCGGTTCGGTCTTGCAGGATGGTAAATCGAACTATCTGGAGGGTATGATCTGCATAGGCTTGTAAGTATGCCTTGTGATCTGATGTAGTATATGTTATTGACTAAAAATACAGATATGTGATATTTGCCTTAATGTTTTGTCTTTTCCCAGAAAACTTATAGGACGGCAATATGCTCAGGTCCGGGCGAGAGCTATAATAGTTATTCGATACGGAGGTGGACCTCCGGCGTCTCGGCAGGGCTCCGTCAGTACCAAAGCGCCTGGCGCAGAATAAGATATTGCAAGCGAGGGGCGCGGAAACATTCCTATCTATCGATTCATGTGATATAGTAGGAACGCTCGATTCTTGCCTATTTGTAATCCCCTGTCTACCAAGGTGACTCGCATCCAGCGACTTCAAGAGGGGCGGCCCGGAAGCAGCGGGTTCCGAGGCTGACAAAGAACCGTCTGCTCCATAAGCGCCCGTCGATCGCGGACCACGTGTTGGCCCGAGTTCGCCCCGTCCCGGCGCCCCCCGGCCGAGCTTTCGTGGCGCACGGCCTTGTCAAATCCCCGAGAGACCTTAGTTGCTGCCAAATCAACCACACAACTGACTCTACCTGCTGTGCTTTCCAAGACATCTTTCACATTGCTTGCGTCAGCCAGTGCACAATGCCAATCATGCAACCCTTCAAATACACCCGCGAGCTACCGCACAATGTCAACACCACCACTGCACATCTCCCCTCAGGATAGCTGAAAGACAGCAACAAAGAAAAATGTCCACGCACAACATCGTCGTCCTCGGCGGCTCCTTCGCAGGCCTTGGCATCTCCCACAACCTCCTCCGCCATGTCATTCCCCAGCTACCGGATTCATCCAACTACAAGCTCATCCTTGTCAACCCCTCTGATCACTTCTATTTCAAGCCCGCTTCTCCGCGGATGACTTCACGAGAGGATCTCATCCCGTTCGATAAGGTTATGGTCCCGATCAGCAAGGGTTTCTCTGGCTACAAGCAGTTTGAGCTTGTCCAGGCCTACGCACGTGCCATCAGCCCAGAGACCCGGGAGATCACCATCGAGCACGTCAAGACCGAGAAGGGTTCCACCAAGATCCACTACGACACTCTGATCATCGCTACCGGCGCCTCCTCCAAGTCTCCGCTTTGGAGCCCTGCTGTGCCCAAAGAGGAAACTCAGGCCGCCCTCGCCGAGTTCCGAGACAAGCTCAAGGCCGCACAGAGGATCGTCATTGCCGGCGGTGGCGCCGTCGGTGTCGAGACGGCCGGAGAACTCGGCTTCGACCACGGGAAGAAGAAGGACATCATCCTCTACTCGGGCTCCACCGGTCTCCTCTCCCGCGTCCGGTCCGACGTCGGCCAACGGGCCGAGAAGTACCTGAACGACATGGGCGTCACCGTCGTTCACAACACCAAGATCGTCTCCAGCGGCATCGGCCCAGACGGAAAGGAGGCTCTGCACCTCAGCGACGGCTCCCAGACCACTGCAGACCTCTTCATCGACGCCCGTGGCTCCAAGCTCAACAACGACTTCCTGCCCGGCTCATGGCTGAATGAGCGCGGCGCCGTCGCGGTCGATGACACACAGAGAGTCAAAGCTGCCGGCGCCGGCGCGCGCGTCTACGCTGTTGGCGACATCGCCTCGTATTCCTCGGGCGGCATCATGGACATTCAGTTCTCCATCCCACCGCTCACCGCCGTCATCGAGTATGATCTGACCGACGGAAAGTCCAAGGCACAGCCCACGTATGCCGGCCAGAAAGCCCAGAGTATGATGGTGCCTGTCGGCAGGAAGAAGTCGGTCGGTGTCCTCTTCAACTACTGGCTGCCTAGCTACCTCGGTTACATGATCAAGGGCAAGACTTTCTTTGCCGACCAGGGAGTTGGCACCGTCATGGGAGAGAAGTGGACGAAGAAGAAGACTTACTAAAGAGCCTGACTTTTTTTTTTTTTCATCATTACTGTTTTTGCATGTTTTACGTCTACCGATATCCCGCCCCGAGTCGGCACTTTTTCTTCTTTCTTTTCTTTACCGTCGCAGTTCGCTTAGATTAGAATGCGCCACTGCTCGTAGATAGTCCCATTAATAGATCAGTACAAACAAAGCCTCATTGATGACCAGTGCAGCACCTATTTTTGCTTTTGCCCTTTGTTCTCCTTCGACGGTCTCTTGGCACCGACACTTTACAAAAAGAAGGCAGCTTTCCAGCCGATGCTGCGTTACTTGCGCCTGTTTTTGCCTGTTACTTCTCTTTTCATTACTGTCTATCTCTTCGTTCCCAGGCGGGACCTGGTCGGTACATATTAGCATATTTCTGCATCTTCACTGACCTCAAAGCTCTATCCACAGCATCAAAACGAGCACTCTGACTTACCATCCAGCAACACCAAAAGCAACTAGACTCCATCCAACCACCAATTTAGCAAGAGAAACAATGCCAAACCCCCCCACAACTCCCCCCACCCCCACCACCCCCACCACCCCCCAACCCATCGCCCACTGGCGCTGCTGCCTCTGCCACCACACCGAGCACAACGCCATCACCCGCGACCTCTCCCAGCCCGCCGCCAGCACCACCGCCCCCTCTTTCCACCCCGCCCGCTGCGCCCTCTGCGCCCAACCCCCCTGCGCGCGCTGCCTCGTCGCCCGCCCCGCGCCCCGCTGGGACGCCTCCTCCCGCACGTACACCTCGCCGTCGCGCCTGCTCGAGTGGAATCCATCCCGCCGCGACGCGTGGGGCTTCGTGTGCATGCACTGCGGCGTCCCGACGCTCGTGTCGCGCGTGAGGAGGTTCGCACATGCGGCGGTGCGGACGGCGTGGAGTAGGCCGACGTCGGCGTCGGCGAGGGGGGATGATGATGGTGGGTGTATGATGGTGTTGGGGCCGGGGGCGACGGTGTCGGCGGAGGTGGTGGCGGCGGCGGCGCAGGGTGGTCGGCCGTACGAGGGGGTTGAGATGGAGTTTTTGCCGTTTCAGCGGAGGAGGAAGGTGGGGGTGGGGGAGATGCTGGGGCTGGTGGCAAGGTGTGGGAATGAGGCGTGTGGGCAGCCGATGTGTGATGAGAGTTTGGAGTTTTATGTGCCGGTGGATGGTGGTGATGGGGAGGACGGAGAAGAGGTGAGTCGGTGGGAGATGGCGGACTGGATCTGCTCGGCGGCGGAGGGGACGGCGAGGTGGGTGAGTGTGGCGAGGTTGGGGAGGGTTGCGAAGGGTGCTTTGGGTTTGGGAGTGATGTATTATGTGTTGTGCTGAACTGATTATAAGTAGAACTTCAGACGATTAGTTGGTGATGAGGGTACACACTTCTATTTTTCCATTTTCTTCTTTTCCTCCTTGACGTCGCATCACATACCGTACCCATGACGAAATCAAGATTCTCCAGTGGTCCATCTTAGCTTCACCGCTCACCAATACGGTGAAGGGCTACTAATCACCAGCACTACGTAGAAGTGCGGACCATTCGCTGGTGTTCCTCCTCTTGCCGGCCCAACGCCGCCTCTATTCCATGTTCCAGTGTTCCTCATAACAGTACTGGAATGCCAAATGCCAGTTGGTATACGCTGAGAGTTGTTGATGACTCCTCCACGTGTATGTTAACAAGTGCAACCTCCGAGGGTGATTGCAATAATCTCGTCCCTATTATCTGATCAGTCGAAAGGTGCAACCCCCACTATAGTGGAGGGCTGCCCATCGGAATATATCACCAGCCTACCTACGCCCATACGGCGAGCGAGACCTACGGCGACGGGAGTGCGAGTTGTGCCGGTTGGGCGAGCGTGATCTGGACCGCTGCTCTCTTTCAATACGCACGAGCTGATCACGCACGAGCTGATCGCGCACATTGTCCCTAAAGCCGGGATTATTGGCCAATTGATGCACAAAACTCGCGGCCAAATCTCTGGTCTGGCGGTCAATTATGCGCCGCGGGCAGCCTCCATCAGCCTGCGGCACATGGTATTCAGCGCACCGAGGGCAAAACGTGCTTCGGCATGGTCCCGTGTGGTAGTTGCCACACCGACCACAGGGCCTGTGCCTTGGGCCCCGATTTGCGCGCGGTGGTGGAGGCGGTAGCGAGGGCGGCGGCTGAGGTGGTGGAGGAGGCGGAGGAGGCAGCTCGCGCGGCGGAGGAGGAGGCGGCAGCTGTTGCTGCTGTTGCTGCTGCTGTTGTTGCTGCTGCTGCTGCTGCTGCTGCTGCTCGCGCTCCTCGGCCTTCTTTTGGCGCCGGCGCTCCCTCTTGTGCGCATTCCTCCGCTTCTTGTTCGCTTCGGACACTTCCGGATCGTGCGGCGGAGGGTGCCTCAGGAGGCAGCGCGGGCAGAAGGGGCGTTCCTTCTTCCTCCACAATGCCTCGGCCTGCTCTTCCGAGAAACCGGGCGGAAGTTGATCATAGTATGATTCCGGAATCGGTTCTCGTGCATCGTCCAAAACGCTGCCATTGGGGGCCGCATAGTGGACAGACGCGGATGGTTGCATGCCAAAGGTCACAGGCTCGCTCTCATGAGGAGCTTCACTGTGACCGGCAGCAGGAAGGTTGTACCCAGCCAGGCCCGCATCTCTGAGAGTAGGCCAGGTGGGAACAGGGTGGTCGAGCCGGCCAGCCTCAGCATGACCGAGAAGCTGACCAGCTCGGGGAGCTGGAGCAGGTTCGGCGGCGGCGGCGGCGGGAGCCACCACCACCGCCTCACCCAGGCCACGACCGCTGTTACCAGCGTGGATGACCGGCGATTTCGGCATCAGGGCCTCCTCGCGCTCCTTCTTCTTCGCCTGCTCGGCCGCCTTCTTGCGCTCGCGCTCGACCTTGGCGCCGCGCTGGGAGGAAGGAACCTCCAGCACGCGGAAGGTCTCGCGCTCGCGCTGGTCGGCGCGCGGACGCGTCGCCTGCTCGCGACCGCTATCGTGAGCGGCGGCGGTGGTGGCGGCGGCGGCGTCGTTGATCGGCTCGCCGAGGCCACGCGTGGCGCGCGCGCCGCGGACGAGAGCCGTCTTCTTCTCAGCGGGCTTGTTGTTCTCGAAGCCGGCCATTGTTTCTGCTGCTGCTGCTTCTGCTTTTGCTGCTTCTGCTGCTGGTGTTGCTGTTGCGGTTGCGGTTGCGGTTGCGGCTGTGGTTGCTGCTGTCGCTGTGCGTTCGCTGAAGGTGAAGAGGAAAGAAAGGGAAGGAGTCGCAAGATATTGCATAGATATGGAAGCAGCAAATAGCCCCGAAGAAACGCCGGGCGCACATGAAAATTGGCTTAAATGGCCGTGTATATTCGCGAAGTGAAGCCCGCTTCACTTGGAGCCGATCAGCATCAACGCCTCGTCTTTATGTCTTACAAACGGGGGGATCTGAAGCTAACGTCCGGACGTAAATGGAGATTTAAAATTTAGACAAATGTATCCGGACGTTAGCTTCAAGTACCCCCCCCCCCCC